>UCOK01018301.1:0-16001 GCA_900474325.1 Synergus umbraculus | reverse complement strand
TATATATATATATATATATATATTGATTATTTTTCGAAAAAAGACAATTCATATATTTTTGGTACTTTCCACGACTTTCAAAAATGTACAAACCCCGCCCATCTTTTTCTGACACGCCTCTGTCGTGGAAAATACCATTAGCAATATTTTACGGGGAACACCTCCAATCTTATCATAAATAAATAAAATTAATAAGTATTATCAAAGTCTGAAAGATATTCCTCTTCGAAAATAAAAAAAAAATAATTCTTTATCAAAATTCAAAGGAAAAATGTTTGTTCATACACATTAGGATAAAAAACAAATTCTGCAATTTCTTAAAAACATAATGAGTTATCAGAACTAATAATTAATACTAATTCATGAAAATGTCAATAAAAAAGACTTTCAATTCAAAGCTGTGAAAATATCAATTATAGTTGCACCAACAACATAGTATAAGAATTGATCGCTGAAAAAGCTCATAAATATATTTTTGCTAATTACATAAAAGAGCATCTTTTTGTTAAATAGAATAAATATTCGTAACATTTTTGATCAACAAATGAATGAAAAATAACGCCAACAAATAGATTTTAACGAAGAGCAAAAAATTTAATTAAAAGTACATTATTTCATTAATAAGCATAAATGAGGGTCCGGATCGAATAAGGGCGCATAAACTTTTCTCGAAGTCCCCTGGAGGCTTTGAAAAAAATTTTTGAATTTTAATTTTTGAAGGGTATATCAACATATAGAATTTTATTGCGCATCTTTTTTCTTACAGAAAAAAAGTTGTAGCTTATTTTAGTTTTCAAATGAAAGCCAGTTCTTGGAATTTTTAAATTAAATTTTCAGGGAATATGCTTTAAGAAGTCCTTCGATTGATAGAGCAATAGGAATTCAAAAATTTATTTTCTAAAAATTGTTATTAATTTTTTTCTCATACTCGGCGTGAATTGGACTTTTATAACTTCAAGCGTTTCGTTTATCGAGGGAATTTTGAGCAGGCAAAAACTTCTTGCGGACAAAAATGCGGAGTAAACTATAATAAAGTTTTTTGGAAAGTTTTAGATCAAAATATTCAATAGTTTAGGAGTAGTTATGATGTTAGTTTATGTCAGCGCTGAAGCTTTCGACTGGGGTTTGTCACCGTAACACGTTCTCGCGCTAGCGAGTTTCTGCTTACAATACAATAATAATTGAATGTCTAAGTGTTATTACTCTTAGGTTTTATTCAATTTTTGATTAATTAAACAAAAAGAAGTATAAAATTTAATCTTCATCAGAAGAAAGGACAGAATCATCGCTCGCCTTGCTCTTCGTCTCAAAGTATTCATTAAATAAGACTTTTCCTTTTGGTGTAAGATACTTCAATAAGCTTCTTCTTCTTCAATTCATTAAAAAATTGAACAAAATTCATGAGTAATAAATAACACTTAGACATTCAATTATTATTGTACTGTTAGCAGAAACTCGCTAGCGCGAGAACGTGTTACGGTGATAAGCCCCAGTCCTATAGTATAATCGAAAGCTTCAGCGCTGACAAACTAAAAGCATAAATACTTCTAAACTATTGAATATTTTGATCTGAAACTTTCCAAAAAACTTTATTATAGTTTACTCCGCATTTTTGTTGCGAGAAGTTTTTGCCTGCTCAAAATTTTCTCGATAAACGAAACGCTTGAAGTTATAAAAGTCCGATTCACGCCGAGCATGAGAAAAAAATTAATAACAATTGTTAGAAAATAAATTTTTGAATTTGTATTGCTCTATCAATCGAAGGACATCTCAAAGCATATTCCCTGAAAATTTAATTTGATAGTTTGATAGTAAAGAGTTAGGTACAGTTGCAAGGCCAAAAAAAAAACGCTTTTTTGAGAATTTTTTTAAAAGAAAGTTTTGACTATTTACATAGCAATGTTTATAAGTTCGAAAGATATATATTTCAAGAAGTTACAGTAATTTTTTCATTTAAAAACAGTAATGAACAACAAGTTACGGCCAATATAACAGAGGTGTAGAAAAAAATTTTGTTTTGCGGTGCGTAATGTAACTCATAACTGAATCATTTGAAAAAAGACACCCCATAATGAATTAGTAAAATATAATGGACCATTCCATATAAAATTTAAAATCAAAAATTTATTCCGCACAAAATATTTTTTTTTGTGTTTTTTGGTCGAAAATATTGTACACGTATTTTTTTATTTCGACATGATCTTTAAAATTTCGGAGTTGTGAATTTTCAAAGATTTCACGCTCGAAAAATCTACCTCTAAATATTTGCGTATATGAAACAAAGAATTCTTTAAAAAAAATAAGTGGCTGCAATAAAATTTAGGAATTTCACTCAGCTTTTCAATAAGCATTAGAAGAAATTCATTAGACCAATTGTTTATAAAAACATGGCCTATTTTTATAAACAAATCATTCTTTTAAACTTTGGAACTAATTTAAAAATTTTTTTTTTTATTGAAAAATGTACTTCAGACACTTTATTCACTACTCCCAAAATTTGGGAATGGACCGTTGAAAATTGTGTCTGTAATACATTTTTGAACTTTAGCTTTCGCGCTCGGACCACAAGCAATCGCCTGATCCGGCCGGGGAAACGAAAATCGAGCACGATCGTGCGTGATCGGTGCGCGAAAGCTAAAGTTCAACATTTTATTACAGACACAATTTTCAACGGTACATTCCCAAATTTTGGGAGTAGTGACTAAAGTGTCTGAAGTACATTTTTCAATAAAAGAAAGTAAAAAAATTAGTTCCAAAGTTTAAAAAAAATTTGTTTATAAAAATAGGCCATATTCTTATAAACAATTGGTCTAATGAATTTCTTATAATGCGTATTGAAAAGCTAAGAGAATGTCCTAAATTTTACTATAGCCAGTTATTTTTTTAATAGAATTCTTTTTTTCGTATACGCAAATATTTAGAGGTAGATTTTTCGAGCGTGAAAATTTTGAAAATTCACAACTCCGAAATTTTAAAGATCATGTCGAAATAAAAAAATACGTGTACAATATTTTCGACCAAAAAACAAAAAAAAACGCGTTTAAAGTGTGCAGTGCGCACACTGTGTGACCCATCTTAAAACAATTAGCTGTCTAATAAAAAGTACCAATGTTCTACTCTTAAATTTTTAGGATTGATTCTCAAAACCATAGAGAATATTTTAATCCTTGAGAAAACGATTTCCAAAATGTCCATTTTCGGTAAATGCTATTTATTTAAAACAATTGCATATTTCTAATAATAAAAACCTAGTTGTATCAACTTTTTTGCGCTCATTCAATGAGAACTTTGCTTCATGTAAGCAAATCTGATTTGTTTCCTCTTTGAGGAAGCATTAAGTACTTTTTATATACAAAGTGTCAGTTGAAGACAAAGCAACTCAATTAGCGGGTGCGCATAAGGTGGGAAAAAAATCTCGAAAAGTACTGGACCGATTCTTATAAAATTTAAACAACATATTTTTTACACTAAGGTGGTACTTATTTTTTCGATTTTCGTTTCTTCTTGGTCTCACCCCTCTATTTTATTATAATGACGAAAAAGATGTTTTCCACGAAATTTTAGCGAAATCGGTTAATATTAATATGTGCCTCAAAGCATTCAAAGTTCCTTATGCAATTAAGGGGGTATTCTAGTCTAGAATTTTGAAAAAATCGAGTTTTTTGCATATTTTCAAAGATTAGGCTTCCAAAAATATATCCTCCGAAGGATTTTTCATAATTCCAATTATTCACAGAGTTATAACCATTTTAATGACATAGCGTTTAGCAAAAAGAAGTGAAAAAGCGTTTAATAGCGTTTACCAGAAATAAATAAATAAATTAATTAATTAATTAAAATAGCGTTTAGCACAAAGAAGTGAAAAAATTATCAATTGGAACAAGAGAAAGGTCCAATGTATGGAGCAAGAATCGCCGATTAACGAAATATGAGTGAAAACTGCCTGGAACTTTGCTCAAATCTTTAAACACGATTTTCTCGAAACTACTTTTTCCAACACGTTTGACATGATTTCTCAAGTTCTAATGGACCGATTAACTTGAAATTTGGCGTGGACCTTCTTTATATATCCCTTTATCGCCCGAACTAAGATTATGTAAAAATTTTGTTTTTTACTATTATTAAGAAATTTGAAATTTTGAAAAAAGGGTAAAAAATCACTTTTTTCAAACAGTCGCCATTAGCCTTTAACTTGTTCAATTTTCGAATTTTTTTTTCTCAATTTTTTTCCGTATTATTGGAATACTAATAAATGTCCAGTAAAAAAGTGAATGGTAAAAATATTTTTAGTTTTTTTTATCGAATTTCAAAAAACACCCAATATTTGTACCTCTAGACTAGAATACCCCCTTAACATGGGGAATTAGTTAAAAGTGAGCCACTAATTTACTTTAGTCAACATTTTTACTAATTATCAGTTGTATTTCACTATTTCAATTCATAGTTTTCAACTTTTCACTAAAGATTTAGTTAAAAATAACTAAAAATTAGTAGAATTTTTCACTAAAGTAAATTAGTGACTCACTTTTCACTAAGTCAGATTTAGAGAGTATATTTCACCGGAATCCTTTGGCTTTGTGCAATTGTGATCTTTAGACTATGTTAAAAATAAAGGAAAAAATTATTTTTGCAAAATTTGCTGAATGGCAGACCCCTAAATTTAACCAAAATTACAATTTCCATTTTGTAAATTTTTCAAAAAAAATTTTTTCGTTTAGATGTGTTTTTTAATATAGTCTAGAGATGACAATTGCACAGAGCCAAAGGTTTCCGGTGAAATAAAAAAAAATACCTGCACTTGAAGTTCGATGGTACTTTTCCCCATGTTAATTGCATAATAAACTTTAAGTGCTTTGAGGCATATGTTAATATTAACCGATTTTGCTAAAATTTGGTGGAGATCATTTTTTTTGTCATTATAACAAAATACGGGGGTGAGACCAAGAAGAATGGAAAATCGAAAAAATAAGGACCACCCTATTGTACAGGTACACATATAAGAACATCTGATAGAAAAATTTTTATTTGGCCTGTAAAAATAACAAAATGGCGGATGAAAAAACAAAAAAAAAAAGAAAATCGTTGTTTTTTTCGTCATTTTTTGTGAAAAAAAATATAGTTAGAATTAAAATTTAACTAAAATTTAGCTATTAGTTGTTTTTATATGTGTACAAAATATGTGGTTTAAATTTTATAAGAATCAGTCCAGTACATTTTGAGATTTTTTTCCTACGGAATGTAAAAACGTGGTTTCGAGAAAAACGCGTGTGAAGTTTTTTTAACAATTTATTTGCATATATTATATGGTTACAGACCCGTGTGCGAAGCCCGAGGTTTACATGAGATTTAAATTTTATAATTTTTAAATTAAATTTTTAATTTTTTCCATCATGTCAAGTTTTTGAGATTTTTTCAAACAGCCACAAATCGTATGATAAATGAGTGAAAAAATTTTTTTCACGCAAAGCGATACATGCTTTTCATACGTTTTTTAACGCAGAATCCATTGGTTTTTTTTGTTTTTTTCGATATCATAGAGTTTTTGAGATAATTAAAAAAAAAACAAAAAAAAAAACACGAAAAAAATGGTTTTACGAAAATCCTTACATTTAGTCACTCGGGCGTCATTCTCTTCGTTTTTTGATGCAGAAAAAACAGCAAAAAAGTTCACAGTTCCAGCTGTAACGGTTCGAAAGATACATGGCAAAGGAAGAGTTGCCATATGCACCACGCGTGGCACGCTTGTGATCAATGGCGATCTTCGACCTTATAGGAATCATTAGTCTAATTAACGACTCTAAAACTAAAATGCATTTAGGAGAACCGTTTCATGACACTAATGTCATAATATATTATGATAAAATTGGTTCCAAAACATTAATTCTAGAAAAGGATTTCTAAGGAAATACTAGAATTTATCTGTTTTGTGAATAAACGTGTGGCCCTCAATGTTTAGCGGCCATATTTGAATTAGAAGATTTATTACCAAAGTCTTATAAAAAAGAAGGATTTGGGCCAGAGCCTTCAGTCTGTCTGCTGAATCTGCCCTAGTCTGTTTTTGTTTGTCAAGTCTATTCATCGAGTCTACTAGAGTCTGATCTAATCTGTCCACAGTCTGTTTTGGAGTCTTCACCGAGTCACGTCAAATCTAAAACTCATCTTCAAGTTCTAAATTCTGTGCGGAAAAGTACCCCTTTGATAAATACAAGTTTCGTCATGAAGTTCACTCATCTTCAAGCCAACAGACCTAAACTGGGACCAACCCCGGAGTCCGGTTTCGACGACTCAGACCGGCGAGTCTTATTTCAAGGGCACTAACCCCTAACGAATTTGGGTAAGCAGGTTTAATATTTCTTCCTTTTCACGCCTATCATCTAATCTGAGGGAGAAGAAAAAGACTTAGTTTCTGTTTCTTGTTTCAGATGCAGATCGAGAGATTTTTTAAAGGTCCTGCTAATGTAAATTAATTAATGAACAACCTGCAATTTCAAATACTGAGTGCATGTAAATCTTGCGATAATCCTCATCCCCGTAGAGAGAATCCTTTTTCCCTATAAAAAACGAGGTAGAACCATCTTTCCTTTTATTCCTATATATCTTTAAAATTAAGGATTTATTGCGATCCTCAAGACGTAACAATATATTAATAATTAATATCATATTAATAAGTATCCTGTTCATCATTCATTATTATTATTGTTATTACAAATATTAAAGACATTAATGCAATGAGGTACGAGAAAAAGTGCAATGATTCGCTTCGAGTACTTGTAAATCGTCAAATTGGCAACTCTATAGACAGAGACAAGTTCTTTGCCATGTAACTTTTGAACCGTTACAGCTGGAACTGTGAACTTTTTTGCTGTTTTTTCTGCATCAGAAAACGAAGAGAATGACGCCCGAGTGACTAAAATATAAAATTCATTCAGTTAAATGTAAGAATTTTCGTAAAACCATTTTTTTCATTTTTTTTACATTCTCATCAGAGAGAATGTATTATATTTGTGTAAAATTTCCCCCCCCCCCCCAGTTTTCATCAAATGTCCACGTTTTTGACCCCCTGAACCCGAAAAACATGTTTTTACGGATGTGTCTATCTGTCTGTAGATTTTAGTTTGTTAGCACGATAACTTTCGAAAGAATTGACCGATTGGATTGTCCTTTGGTATACTCTTTTAGTGTCCTAAAATAAAGGTCAAGTTCGTTAGTCAGACATTTTGGATAAAAATTAAAAAAGTTGGAGCATTTTGAACATTTTTCAAACCACTTTTTTTTTTAATTTAGAAATTATAATGACAAATGTACGTAGTACACAAAAAGTCGTACAATTTTTTCTAATAAATTTTTTGGATAAAAAAAAATTGAAAGACTTATAACATTTAGAAAATCCAAAAAAATCAAAGATCACTTAATTTAAAAGCCAAGCAACGCACGATATGAAAAAAAGTCTAAAGATGAAAAATGTTTCTTTTTGAACACCCTCTAGGATAGGCGTAACAACTTTTTGAATTTCCTTAAAAAATCGAAAATTCAAATTTTGAGCTAAATAACGCGAGATACAGAGAAAATGATAAGAAACATAATTATTGGCCTTAAAATGATCTACAAGTTCTCCTTTAACCATTTTTCAATAGGATGAGTATTTTTCGTTTTAATCGTGAAAAATATTGTTAAACAGAGTCGAGCGCGAGTGCCCTGATGAGAATGTGCTCCTTAAGGTCGATAGAACCTTAAGTAAATTAGTTTTCGTTTGCATTCCATTCCACTTTGTAGTAATTTAAATAAAAATAGGTGCAAGCGCGCGAAGGATGAGAATGTGCCCGCGTTAGCGGGCAGATTTTTTTTAATTATCTCAAAAACTGTATGAGATATTGAAAAAAAAACATAAAAAAACCAATGGATTCTGCGTTAAAAAACGCATCGAAAGTTTGTCTCGCTTTGCGTGAAAATAATTTTTTTCATCCTTTTATCAAGATTTGTGATTTTTTGAAAAAATTGTTAACTCAAAAAATCTGAAAAACTTGACATAATAGAAAAAAACACATTCTCATTAAGCGGGCAGATTTGTGTCATAAATTTTATTAATTGCTTTTTAGGAAAAATGAGAATTTAGATATTTTTTGAAATATCTTATTCTTGCTACGAAAAATATTTTAACCATTAAACACTGCACTGTGGGACGTGCCAAACACCCAGAGCCAACTTTGAGCTCTGATATTCTATATTAAATTCGATATAGTGGGATATGTGTCGACTATATTGGCGGTTGTTTGAGAGTGTATTAGTGAGTACTGTACTTTCATAGACTATCCCGAGAATTAGTTTACATTCGGCAGCTGCTTAAAGTAAACGCTCAAAAATCGGTGGATGCTCAACACCTAGTGTGCAGATAGTGTTCGAAAAAAAATTAGAAAACATTAGAAAATCCTGCTGAACTGCAACTTGTTTTGACAGAAAATCATGCTAGATGCGCCGCTGTATGTCCTGCTAAAAAAAATAAGAAGAAGCAGAAGATAAGAAGACTCGCTGAGCAGCTTATACACGCCCAATGAGCACTGTTTAGCCCTTTTCACCGACTGTGCGGTGCATATGAATAAATATATTTACCTTTTTTTTTATCTTTCATATCTCTAATTTGTCATTTTAATACTCGCTTTAATATTCGCTTTTCGCTGTAATATTATACTTGTATGATGTATAAATAAATTGATTTTAGTATGAAAAATACAGCGTTTTTTTTTAGCCAAAAATTAAGTTTTCATTCTACAAAATAAATACCTTTTTTGAAACTACCTATGTTATACTTTTTTTTTTAAAAGCATACTAATTCAAGAGTATCCCATTAAATTTTTGCGTAAAAATATTAAAAATTACGCAATATGTACATTTTTTAAATGAAAAAACTCATTTCTTTATAATCCAGTTTATAACAAACTTAAATTAATTACGTCGTTATAAAATCAACGGGATTTCAAAAAGACGTATAATTCTACATCCCATTAAAGTTTGGTTATGAAATATTGAAATCCGGCTTAGTTATACAAGCTTAAACATCTTGGTGTCAAACACCTACTGTGTAGCTTACATAATTATTTTGAAGTGTGCAGTTAGAGGGTTAATTTTCATTTTTGAAGGTCAAATACTTATTTTTTGAAAAGAAGCTTACGACCAATTGAAAGGACGTGAAAAAATTTATCGAAACTGTGATGTGAAAAAAATTTGTTATTGCTATTCACGGAGTCACAAATATTTGAGTAGGTACTAAGCGGAGTACACAACGCATATTTCCATGAATTAAAAATTCTTTCTCCACTTGTTTTCATCTAAAAAGAATTGAACCATTTTTTGATAATATATTACAATTAACAATTTTGTATCTACATATTCCAGCTAATCGATTCGGGAAATATGTATGTAGAGACTATTCATTTCATTAGGGGGTATGACTCGTATGATAGCCACACTTCACTTATGCATGGTGAACAAAAAGGCAAGGCCGTTCTCTCGAAATTGCAAACTACTAGCACTTTCATTTCATGTCGACTTGATTATATTGGTATTCTTTTGCTTAAACTCGCACGCATGGGGACTGGCTCCTTATGGCTCTTAAATAATTCCGCCCACATCTGGTAACATACAACGTTTGTTTTCTATTGGACGCGCACAATCTACTCGCATCAAGAACATTTGTATGTACTTTTGTATTCGTATATATTTTATATGTATATTTTTTCTCTTTTTAACGGTTGATTGTACAGTTCCCTGAATTAATTCACTGGGCTGACATGTTTAAAAAAGAAAGCATTAATGTATGGCACTGTACACAGAAAGTTGCAGCTTCTTTCAATTAAAATCAGCCATAATAGCCCTGTAATGATTTTAAAAGTTTAATTAACCTCAATTTTCGTGAAATAGTATGTTTAATAGAAAATTCAACCAAAATACCAAAAGGCAAGAAAAAGTCTTCCCGCTTCACAGGCACATGTGATCAAATGTTACATTGGAGTCAACTTTGTAGAATTTAGCCTTTATACGGTTTTCTGCCAATCAATGTTAAAACTAACACTAAGAAGAAAAGTAATATGTGGGGCAGAATGCGTCAAGTGTCCCTATCTAAAATAATTATTTCTCTTTTATCGAGTTATAACTTGGCTGAATTATAGTTCTAATGAACCTTTATTAATTCACCCAACAAAGTTACAATTGTCAGATAGTTGTCAAGATTCAAGGGCTTGATTATCCGATTGTACTTTTATTACAGTGTTTTGAAAAGCTTTCTTCTTGTACTTTAAGGGTGTATTCTGGTCTAGAAGGCAGATTTTCGGCCGTTTATTGAAATTTAATTTAAAAAAAAAATATATTTTTAATATACATTTTTTTACCATGTCTTTAGTGATATTTTGACAATACAGAAAAAAAAGTTTCACACAAAAAAATTAAAAATTAAAAAAGTTAGAGAGGGGGGAAAGAGACAGGTGTGAAAAAAACGGTGCATCCTGGCCACCATGATTCCAACTCTCCTGGTGATCTGAAAAAAAAACCAAAATAAATTCTCAATCAGTAAGGATGCTGTTGTAGCCCCTACCTCGGGGGATCGGAAAAAAATTTTTTTTACAAAATGGCGACTGTCTGAAATAAAAAATCAATTTTTTACCCCTTTTTTTGATGTTCCTGAATTTTTTAAAAATAGTAAAAACCAAAATTTTGACACTAATCTGGTAGAGGCTGTAAAGGATTATATAAAAAAGATTCACACAAAATTTCAAGTAAATCGGTTGGCTAGAACTTGAAATGTCGTAGTGGCCATGTCGAAAAAAGTAGTTTCGATAAAAACGCGTTTAAAAAAGTGAGTAAAATATCATGCAGTCTAAGTCATTTAATAGTGCGCTATAATTACATTTTGTCAATCAGCCATTCCTCATTCATACATCGGACCTTCTTCTTCTTCTTCAAAATAACTTATTGCATTTTAATTAAAAAAAAAAGAAATTATAAAACGGACCAAAATTGAAGGCTCTGAAGACTTTTGAACAGAAATTTTGCGTTTGGTCCCACTGTGGCGGCCGGACCGGTTTAGTTGCCGCGTCACTAAAGTAGCTGTAGCTCTATAAATAATTGAAATTTTTAAAATTCCTTTGGAGAATATGTTCTTAAAGGTCTAAACTTTGAAAATATGCAAAAAAATCGATTTTTTCAGAATTCTAGACCAGAATACTCCCTTAAGGCTATCATAACAGTTTTTATTTTCATTTTGAATTTTTACTTTTTTCTTAAAATTAAAATTTATTTTTTGAAAAGAGTGCCACTTTAAAAAAAAAATTTTAAATAGCTCGTTACGGTTTCTAAAGTTATGTAGAAAAAAATTGTGCACGACTACGGCGTATCGGTAGTCGCACCTCGCGCTCCAAGTTGCGCGCTTGCTCCTTTCGGAACGCTTTTCCGCCTTACATGACGCTTGTATCTATATATACCATATCTATATATATTCATTCCATACAAAATTTACAATCAAAAATTTATTTCGCGCGAAATATTTTTTTTGTTTTTTGTGGTCGAAAATATTGAACACGTATTTTTTTATTTCGACATGATCTTTACAATTTCGGAGTTGTGAATTTTCAAAATTTTGCACGCTCGAAAAATCTACCTCTAAATACTTGCGTATACGAAAAAAAGAATTCTATTAAAAAAATAAGTAGCTGTAGTAAAATTTAGGATTTTCTCTCAGCTTTTCAATAAACATTACAAGAAATTCATTAGACCAATTTTTAATAAAAATATGGCCTTTTTTTATAAACTAATCATTTTTTTTAAACTTGGGAACTAATTTTTTTTATTTTTTTTTTTGTTGAAAATTTTACTTCAGACACTTTAGTAACTACTCCCAAAATTTGGGAATGTACCGTTGAAAATTGTGTCTGTAATAAAATGTTGAACTTCAGCTTTCGCGCTCGGACCACAAGCAATCGCCTGATCCGGCCTGGCAAACAAACATCGAGCACGATAGCTAATATTCAAAAATGTATTACAGACACAATTTTCAACGGTCTGATACGATCCCCTTACTCTGTAAAGGGTAAAGAGGGGGGGATGTATCACAGAGAGTACGTTATTTGAAACAATATGTTCCTACGAGGAACCAAGAGTTGATGTAGTTCTAAAAAGAACTGATTTGGGTCTTTGAAGAAAATAGGTAAGCAGATATACACTTGTTGATGATAAACTTTTATTTAGTCTCGTTCCCTGGCTGGATCGGAGGAGCGTGTCAGCGGGCTGGCAGAGGCAAGAGCGTGGCAGGTAGTGTTGGTGGCCGGTCTGACACACGGAAAAAATTTGTTCGGGAAGAATTACCGAATTAGTTCAGAGACTGAGGATATGAGAATAATTCAGTAAAAATTACGGATCTACTTATTTTAAATGCCACAGAACTTTTTTAAAGAGAATTACAGATAAATTTCAGGAGAATTAAAAATAATTCGGGAAGAATTCTTGGATAGTGCAGGAACTTTCTGAAGTGAGTTCGGTGAGAATCCAGTAGGGCGATTATAGAAATTACGGAGGAGTTCAGGAAAATTTCAAGGACGCCGCGCTATTTCAAAAAAAAAAAATATTCCTATTTTTCTCTGCTTCGCGGGTAGAGATGATTTATAACATTGACATTATTAATCTGCATTACATATTATATATTTACACACAAATGTTTATATTTATACTTAATTTATTTTACACACATAATCGCACGCTCTTAAAAAATCTTAAATGCCTTGGGTTTCGAACCCTGCTAACACGCATATTCCTACCTAACCCTAACGACTAAGCCTCGCGGTTATATCACGCTGGGGATACATAAACAAAATCTTTGCTAAGCTTGACCGGGTCGGTTCAGGACGATGAAACGTGCGCAGATGGACGGCTGCGCATGCTGATTTACGGCAGAATTCGGAAATTTTTCCAGTCCAAAATTCAGAATTCTCTTGGCAGGGGAATATAATAAAAACTCTTTTAGATACATAGAAATTCTCCTGAAGAATCTTGTGAAGTTTATCGAACTGTTTTATAAAACACACTTTCAGTGTTTACTGTGAGTTCGGTAATTTTCTTAGAACGGTTCGAGCTATTTTCCTGAAAAGTTATTTGATATCTACCGAATTTTTCTCATATCCTCAGTATCTGAAGTAATTCGGTAATTCTTCCGGAACAAATTTTTTCCGTGCAGCATAGGGACACTGGTCCTTGGCTGAGGCTCGAGGGTCAAGTCCCAGGTAGTAAGTCCTGCTGAGGTGAGTCAGAGTGCGTTTGACTGAGAGAGCCAAGTAATAAGACTCGAGTGGCTCGTCCGAGATCCGGAACTGAAGAGACGAGTTACTAGGTTGGGGCCGGAGCCTCGAGTGTCGACTTACTCGGTCGGGGCTGGAGCCCGGAGTGTTAAGTTAGGGCCAGAGTGCCTCCTTTTATCCTCTGTGCCAGAGAATCGTCGCAAAGCTTCGCTTTCCTTCTGCCTCCAATGCTCGACGGACGCTACTGTCTATGCTCCTCTTTTCCAGTTTTTATATGATTAATTATTTCCAAAAATTTTGCAAGTTCTATTTATTCTTACGTCTAACTTATCAAGAAACAAAATTTTTAACATATTTTTCCTAATTATCATACAGAGTAATGATTGATTTTCCTACTTAATATTTAATAATGATGTTAGATTTTCAATTATCTGAATTATTAATAATGATTTTCAGATTGTTAATTGTCTTAATTATTTCACTATTAATTAACCACTGGAAGTTTAGTTGGTTATTAATAATAATTCACCAAGCTTTCACCCAAGCCAAGCACAATATTAAAGCGTGCGTCAGGGTGAAAACAACCTTGGGAATTTCCCTTAATTAAATGACATAGGCAGCGTCACCAATCTTGTGAACTATTGTAAAGTAAAATGGGACCAAGCTTAGGATTATCCCTGTATTTAGAACGGCCCAGTTTAACCCTAATTTGGCGCGTGGGTAGATTCTCCTTAATCGGGATGAGGATAACTGTTCAATTAAAATAATCAAGTTTAACATACTTAAAATAGATTTAATTTAGTTTACAATGATTATAAATTGGCTGGGTCCATTTTAAAATATCTCTCCTTCTTAATTGAATCTGGATCTGAAAAGAAGAACAGAAATCAGTTTCCGTCTCCCTTCAGAAATGATCCTTTATATTCTTGAAAGAGACTCTTACCTTTTTATATAGGTATTGTTTTGTAGAAATAGCCTCTGGGGCTGGTCTTTTCCTTCAGGTTTTGGTGACCACTTGGATAAGACTTTGATAATTGTTGAGTTGCATCTTGATGGTTCACAGACTCGAAAAACTGATTGGATATTAGACGATGTGATGGACGAAAACAAGACTGACTTCTTGGGTCCAAACCCTCTATTTATATATCCAATTTTTGGTTCTTCAAAATGTCCGCTAAGCATGGCGTGGTCCACCAGGTGTGATAACAATGGTGATTTTTATTATTTTCGAATCAAAGCGTGGAAGCTGATCCGGTGATTTATAATATTGGAAAGCGTATGTAGGATCCGAGAGGTTCCTTTGTTTCTTTTGATGGTTTTGAATCATAAAGTAATTTTATGTTTCCGTCATTGTCACCCTTCTTTTGAAGATCTGTTTTAGGAGCGTGGATTGACAAAAGGATTCCCTCATAGGTGAGAGTCCAGGTGTTCGAATTTAAGATAGTAATCCAGGTTTTATAGATTTCTTTTTAGAATATATACGTTCTTTTGTTATTTGGAAATTCAGAGATGGCCAATGATTTTAGTCTTCATCAATGGTTGACAATTATTAGCTTATAAATTTAGTTTTTGTAGGTATACATAGAAAGAATATCCGCTTTTTGAAAACGAGATGATCGTTTTCTTTAGAAGAAAAGGATTCGGATATAATAAACAATTGGTGACCTAAATGTTAATTGCCAGTTAAGATATATGGATTACAATTGCTGGTCTTTTTAGGAATAGTTATAATAAAATAATAAATAATTAGTATTACGTCGCGGGATGTGGCACAAAGTGTAAAAAAAAATTTGTTTATAAAAATAGTCCATATTTTTATAAACAATTGATCGAATGAATTTCTTGTAATGCTTATTGAAAATCCTAAATTTTACTACAGCCACTTATTTTTTTAATAGAATTCTTTTTTTCGTATACGCAAATATTTAGAGGTAGATTTTTCGAGCGTGAAAAAAAAGACGTGTACAATATTTTCGACCAAAAAACACAAAAAAAATATTTCGCGCGAAATAAATTTTTGATTGTAAATTTTGTATGGAATGGCCCATATATATTTTGAATTACTGCAGCTTTGATTGCAAAGGAAAACTACACGGAAAGACTTACTTTTTCAATAAATGATAAAAATGTATGGAAGTTTAGTATACTCTGTATCAAAACACTGCAAAATGTGGAACTTATCTAATTATTCATATTACAGTACAGAAGTTTAAAACTTACATAACAGTCTTTAATAAGTTTTATGTAAAAATTGGTATTTGGAATAAAAATATTATGAATCTGTATTTCAGAAATTAATCGTACTGAAAAGCGACATGGTGCTTACTAATTTGTCTAAAAATAATTTTAATAGAAGAGAAAATTAATACACTCAACTTCCCCAATAGTAATGTTCCCAATAGTAACATGTTCCAAATAGTAAAGACATTTCGTTCCCAATAGTAAACAGAATATTTCACAATTAACACTTGATAACTACTGCACATGCATTGCGATCGGCATCTGATTGGCTGTATCTGTATTTGATGTGACGCATGCGCAATTGATGTGAAATTTGAGGAAAGGATTTTTTTTACTATTGGGAACGACTCTGGTTTCGACTTCTTTACTATAGGGGAAGTCGAGTGTATCATAATCTGGTAAAACTTGCGATCCATTGTAGAAATGCTGATTTTTCGTATAGTATCGTTTCATTATGTATATATATATATATATATATATATA